>CM055069.1:47669908-47692408 GCA_029204045.2 Tillandsia leiboldiana | reverse complement strand
AACTAGACTACTATACTATTAATAGCACCAACTCATTGGTGGTATAAGATTTTTTAATTTTTGGATGAAAAAATATACAGTTAGGATGATAGTAGGAACCTATGATTTAGTGAGTGATTGAAAAAATAGTATAATTTAATAGATAAAAATGATTAAAAAAATAGATCTAATGATAGAAAATTTGACAGTACTAAATATATGAATGGCATAATAGTCAAACTCGCTCTCTTTATATATATATATATATATATTATAAATAAAAGAAGACACTTGGAAGTCAGCATAGCCAGAAATTTGCTCCATTTTTAATATTTTTTTTTTGGGGGGAGTTATTAAATCTAGTCATTCCCAAGTTGTTATTGTTTTAATCTAATTATTACAATGGTCTCTTCAATCATTATCATCCGGGGTGATCGTGGATCCGAAGATTGGATCGCGTGCCACCTGGACCGTAGATTCTCTCAAGATGTGCATTCGCATCAGAGAGGTCGACACGTGGATCTCCTCACTGTAGGGCCCGCATGTCAGTCTCAACATCTACTGCATTTACACATTTTTTTAACATTTTTCTTTTAACATAAATATTTACTATCAATTTTAGGGATTCTAAAAAAAAAAAAGAAAAAAAAGTTGATAACCATCGATAACATTCAGATAAATTCTTTCAGTATATAAATATAATATTTAAAAATTTATTATTATTTAGACTAGTTAATTGATACTTTTCATATCACAATAAGTAATTTAAATTTAATTTTTAACTAGTGCATGATACTGAATATGTAATATAATCTATAAACACTCTCTGAAATAAAATCACTTAAAAATAATAATAATCACAACCGTTTAGCTAAAATCATTTAAAATTGTTAATCCATTTTGCAACATCTCTAATTTAATAAATTAAAGCTTTCTAGTTAAAAGAAAAAAAAAAAAAAAGTAAAAAGGGGTGTCAATAATATATATATATATATATATATATATATATATATATATATATATATATATATATATATATAAAGTTAAATGGCCAATTTCAAAACGACATATAATTGAGGGAGCTAGGATTCATAGTTTGTTTTCATAACTGGCCATGTACTATATACTTATTTATTAATCAGCTCAAAAGATGCTAATCTAAGCTATAAACTTAAGCCTATAATAGAGTACAAGGATAAATAACAATTAAGCAATAAATAAATGATCTTTACACAATGGCTTTTAGGGATTAGGGGTGCTAATCAATTAATAATGCAGCATTAGCCGCTTATTACATGTCACAGCGTGAGATTTTTTTTCTTTCCTTTTTAATTTCTTTTTTACTTTTTATTTATTTATTTATTTATTTTTTTCTGTATGTGTGCGGGTGTGGGATCCGCGATAAACGCCCGGCACGTTCACGACGTCTTTCACTCTCCCCCGTGGGCCCCACCTTACAGCTGTTTTAATGTGCTCTTGTCCCCCTTCCCCCTCCTCCCAACCGCTTTTCATTTTTTCATTTTTCATTTTTCATTTTTTATTTTTCATTTTTTATTTTTTATTTTTATTTTACTTTTTTATTTTTAATTAAGATAAATTGTATATGGGTATCCACCTATACTACTCTTATATATTTTTACAATTTTTTCTTATTTTTCTGTAAATTATAATATGGGAAAAATGTAAGAAGAAATCAAACATTTTAATTTTTGGTTGTTTTACTTTTATTATTATTATTATTATTAATTTTTTTTTATTTTTTTGGCCACCTGCAACTACCGTTGTTTACTCGAGCCCACATCGCAAGATTCCATCAGAACCGTCCATTTTTATGGGCCCCAACGGTTCATCAAAATATCCATCCTTAATTAGCACTGGTCCACTCTAAACATATATTATCTTATTTACCTATAAGCTGTATACAAATTAGCTCATACCGTGTCCTAATTAATTAGTTATTCTTTTAAAAAATTCTCTAATTATTACTATTCAATCATCTATATTCAACTTGTATAATAAAAAATAAAATTTTAATATATATCATACATGAGATGTATAGATAGCATATCTTTAAAATTCTAAATTTAGCTGACAAATAAACCAAATTACTTAATATTTTTAATCATTTTCTACCTTTATTTAATTATGAAATGGAAAGCTTGTGTTGCCATGTGGACCATCCAATTGATTTTACAATTCAGGGAAAGTGCAGGGACTAACTACTATTTAATAATAATTAATAATTTTCTTTCTCTCTCTCTCTACCCTTTGCAGTTTTAACTTATTATTAGAGCAGCAAAGTAAGCACCCCTGACAGCGCAGCATCTTGTTTGTTTTATCACTTCTCTTCTCATCCCCTCTCTCTCTCTCTCTCTCTCTCTCACACACACACACACACACATCATCACTATCATCATCATCATCATCCTCCGTAGCCCTATCTCTCTCTCTCTCTCTCTCTCTTTTTTATTTTTTTTTTTCATCATCTATATACTGTTCATCTTTCTCTCTCTTGCTTTCACCTTCTTCTTCTTCCTCAACCCACCTGTAATATTCTTTTCAACCCTATAATTTATACAAGCACATGAAAAATCGTAGGCCGAATTTTTAAGCCATTCGCCAGCGCTGCTCACTCCTAACCCGTCCCCCCCTTTTCTCTCTCTCTATATATCCCTCGCTTTGTGTTTTTGTTTTTTTTTTTGTTTTTTTTTTGTGTGTGTGTGTGTAAACTCTTTTTTGCGCTCTCTTTCCAGTTGTCCATGCGCCTATCTTTTTCACCCCCGCCCCTTCTTCTTCTACTCCTTTCCCTTTCCGATTTCCGATTCTTCCATTAATCCTCATATTAATACTAGTATAGTAGTTGTCACGGGCGATAAAAATAGTTGCTAGAAAGAGAAAGTAGCGGGAGAGGAGAGAGGGAGATCAGAGGGGGGGTGGGGTGGGGGGGGGGGGGGGGGGGGAGACAAAGCGTTGTACCAACACATGCAGCAGCAGCAGCAGCAAGGAGGGTCGCAATATGGGGCGCCGCCGCCGCCGCAGACGCAGCAGCAGCAGCATCGTCCGGAATTGACCCCATTCCCCTCCCGCATGCTGGGAATTACTGACCCGCCGCAGCAGACGCATTCGCAGACGATGCTGCAGGCGCAATTGGCGGAGGCGGCGTCGCCCATCAGTAGCCGGCCCCCGCCGCCGAGCTTCGAGGAGTTGATCCCTTCGTCCGTGGCCGACGAAGAGGCCCTGGCGGCGGGGGAAGAGGGCGACCGCGGCGGCGGCGGCGGCGGGGCTTCGGGGAACCGGTGGCCACGGCAGGAGACGCTGGCCCTCCTCAAGATCCGCTCCGACATGGACACCGCCTTCCGCGACGCCACCCTCAAGGGCCCCCTCTGGGACGACGTCTCCAGGTATTAGCCTCAACACCCACAATTTGAAAATAGTAATCATAATCATAATAATAATAATAATAATAATAATAATAATAATAATAATAATAATAATAATAATAACAGGAATTAGATCTCAATTGCACATGAAATAAAACTTAAGTGTTTGTTTGTATGTTTTTTTTTTTTCTTTTTCATTGGGGGTGGTGGTGGTGGTGGTGAACCCGGAGATGGTGGGTTCGTACCACGGAGAGCCCAATTTGTGCTAGTGCTAGTGCGAACGTAGCAGCTTTGCAATTTTTATTTTAAGTTTTTTTGGGTGCTTTAATTAACTCAAATTTTCTTCTCCCGAGCCACAACAGATCCTCTTTCTCTCTCTCTTTCTCCTTGTACCAGCTGACACTGAATTTGATGAGACTGAGCAGCTTCAGATCCGCTGCATCAATCCCAACCAATCTCTCATCACTCTTTTCTAAATCCGTTGCAGGCGTTTTTCGTAAAAAGATACCATCGAGACAAGTGCATGATTTAATATATATATATATATATATATATATATATATATATATATATATATATATATATATATATATATATATATATAGTTTAAATTTCCATTTCCTTTCTCTTTTTAGGCTAAAATTCTATTTTTCTCTTTCTATAAAGCTAGGGGTTTAGTTAAGGTGAGAGGGGGAGGGACAATAATTATTTTAATACCTAGATTAGATGAGATGCTGTTTGTATGGATGTGGATGCAATCATGATGAGCCCCTCTCATTTTCCTTACTATTATTATTTTTTAATTGAGCCGTGGTTGTTGTTATTTGGTGGTGGTGGTGGTGTGTTAATAGAAAACTGGGGGAATTGGGATACAAGAGGAGTGCGAAGAAGTGCAAGGAGAAGTTCGAGAACGTTCAGAAGTACTACAAGCGAACGAAAGAAGGCCGCGCCGGCCGGCAGGACGGCAAGACGTACCGCTTCTTCACCCAGCTCGAAGCCCTCCACGCCGCCAGCGGTGGTGCTGCCGCCTCCTCCGCACCGTCCTCGATCGCATTCGCCGCCACCATGTCCGGCCCCTCCCCCGCCCCGCGGATCCACCCGATTCCGATCTCCTCCGCTGCCCCGCCGCCCATCCCCGAACAAACAATTCACGGAATTCCCGCCGCCTCTGCCGCCCCTCCCACTGCAGCAGCAGCAGCAGCAGCAGCAGCAGCTGCTGCTGCTGCTGGATTCAGCTTCTCGTCGAACACATCCTCGTCGGACTCCGAGGAATCCGACGACGAGACGGAGGAGGAGGAGGAGGAGGAGGAGGAGCAGCAGCAGCAGCAGCACGGGAGGAAGCGGAAGCGGCGCGGCGGCGGCGGGGGGAGGAGCAGCAAGAAAATGATGGCGTTCTTCGAGGGGCTGATGAGGCAGGTGATGGATCGGCAGGAGGAGATGCAGAAGCGCTTCCTGGAGACGCTGGAGAAGCGGGAGCAGGAACGGACGATGCGCGAGGAGGCGTGGCGGCGGCAGGAGACCACGCGGCTGGCCCGCGAGCAGGAGCTCCTCGCGCAGGAGCGCGCCATGGCCGCCTCCCGCGCCGCCGCCGTTATCTCCTTCATTCAGAAGATCAGCGGACAAACCATACAATTACCCGCAATGCCCGACGCCTCCATCACCGTCGTAACACCGTCGCCGCCGCCACCTCAAAAGCCGCCGTTATCGACGCTGCCGCCACCGCAGCCGCAAAAGGAGAAGAGTGCAGAAAATGTAGGGCGTAAGGAAGCAGCTTCGACCGACATTGTAGTATTCGCGGGCCAAGGAGGGCCGCAGGATCTCGCGACTAACGTCGGGTTCGAGGCTGCAGGGCCGCCGTCGTCTTCTCGGTGGCCTAAGACTGAGGTGCACGCGCTGATCAAGATCCGGACGGGGCTGGAGACGCAGTACCAGGAGGTAGGTCCCAAGGGCCCGCTGTGGGAGGAGATCTCGGGGAGGATGCTGCGGTTGGGATACAACCGGAGCGCCAAGCGGTGCAAGGAGAAGTGGGAGAACATCAACAAGTACTTCAAGAAGGTGAAGGAGAGCAACAAGAAGCGCCCCGAGGACGCCAAAACCTGCCCCTACTTCCACCAATTAGACGCTCTCTACCGTAGGAAGCTCGACCGCGCTAGCGTCGGCGACACGACCGTCCCGCGCCCGCCCCAATTGGAAATCAACACCAATGCCCCAAATTCACAGGAAGGTGCCGATGCCCTCACGCTCATGGCGGCGGCGGCGTCGTCGTCGTTGCATCAGCCTCCGTCCGAAACCGACGCCAAAAATAACGGCAACGACAACGGTGGCAACAATGGCAGTAGAAGCGGCGGAGCCGCACAAACGAGCAATGGAGGACTCGCGCCGAGCTTCGCCGCGAACAAAGTAAGTAACCAAACTCCTAGCTCGATCAATTCACACCGACTCCTGTATATCTACTTAGTATTAATTAATTCCAATTGTAATGAAATGGATTGAACTGAAGCCAGGAGACACCGTGACGGGCGAAGGCGAGAAGATCGACGAGTGCGGCAGCGACAACATGGACCACGACTACGACGACGAGGACGACGACGACGACGACGACGACGAGGAGCGAGGAAAGACGCAATTCGAGATACAGTTCCAGCGACAAAGCGGCGGCAGCGGCGGCGGCGGAGGCAATTCATCAAACAATACGTCCGCGCCGACAACAACTACTAGTTCGTTCCTAGCCATGGTTCATCAGTAGGTTCATCTCTCTCTCCCTCTCTCTCTCTCTCTCTCCCTCTCTATTAAAACAAAAAAAAAAAAAAAAAAAAGTTGTATCATACGGACCAATCACTCCTCTTCCCCCACCTCATCATCATCACTGTCACCATCATTGGTTGTTGTTTTTTTTTTTTTTTTTGGGAGCTATTTTAGTGGAGTCAAATGTTTCCGGGGTAGGTAGTGTTACGGTGTTATTTATTGATTTGTTGTGGAATAAGCATCCTCTTCGGTGAACGAAGGGGATTAAAATGGTGAATTTAAAGCAGGTAATAAGATAAAGCAATATGAGATTAAAAAAAAAAAAAAAAAAACATTAATCGGGGTTATAATTAATGGGTTACAATTATTTTTGAAATCGAGGAATAGAGAAGGAGGTGGAGGGAATTAGTGTTTTTATTTTTATTTTTATTTTTTTTTATGTTATTCTTCTCTATTATTACATATACTGTACATTTTATTATCTACATTGTTTGTTTCTCTGTATTTGTACCTAAAATCTCTGTTGTATGTGACTGCGGATATAAATTAATTGAGTGAATTTGAGATCGACCCACATACCAAAATATCAGCTCAATGGGTTAGATATGGATATTGGATTTGGATCCGGATTCGGATATTAGTCGGAACTAGAATTTAAATAGCAAAACCAATTAGGAATTCAGAAGAAAAATAGTGAACCTGAATTCGAAACCGAATCTTAAAAAATTTCTAACCCAATATTTGAATCGGAGTCGGATGGTAAAATGCTAGTTCATATATGATAGTTTTCAAATTCAGAGTTGGATGTGAGCCATTTAATTAAACGTCTGGCAAAATTCGAACTCAAAATTTTCTGTCCTGATATCATGTGAAATAATACGGAATAACTGTCGATATTTATATATTTCATATTCAACAAAAATATGCTACAACTATTTAATTATTAATTAATCTTTTCCGGATCAACCCAGATTCAACAATAATATATATATATATATATATATAGTCCGATTACTATATTTGTACAAGTATCAAGAAATTGATACTTGTAAGTTTTTTACCGTTAGATCTATTCCTTTGATTAATTTCATCCATTAGATCATTCTATTACACTAACTACTTACTTAACCCAATGAGCCCACTATCATTTTAACCGTACATCTTTTCATCTAAGACCTAAAAATCTATAAGCACCAATGACCTTATACTTTTATAAGTATAGGAGTTCAATTCTATAGCTTATATACTTTCAAAAGTATAAACTCATCTATATTTGTGAATTTTTTACTATAAGATTTGTATTGAGATTTGTACAATTATACTTTTTTTTTTTTCTTTCTCTCTCTCTCTCTTCTTAATTGTCTTTGCAATAATACGGATTTCAATATAAATTTTATAGTAAAAAATTTATAAGTATGGATGAGCTTATACTTTAAAAAGTACATAATTAAACTCTACTCTCCTTTTATATATATATATATATATATATATATATATATATATATAGTAGAGCTTATATTTTTTACCATTGAATTTATATTGGGATTAGTGTTTTTGTAAAGTCAACTAAAAATAGAGAAAAATAAAATAAAAAATACAAATCACAATACAAATCTAATTGTAAAAAATTTATAAATATGGATAAGTTTGTACGTAGAGAGAGAGAGAGAGAGAGAGAGAGAGAGAGAGAGAGAGAGAGAGAGAGAGAGAGAGAGAGAGAGAGAGAGAGAGAGAGAGAGAGAGAGAGAGAGAGAGAGAGAGAGAGAGAGAGAGGTAACAAAATTGGAAATAGAATTTATGAAGTATACGTATGAATGATGGAAAATAGGGTTCTATGATCGAACGTAGAGGTTGCATAGGGCACTTTATGCTGTTGATATCTTCTCCAACCCATTCTACTTTATTCTCTCTCTCTGGTCCCTGGTAATGTTCTTTGATGTTTTTACGTATGGAAAGAAGAGATTTGTAAGAAAAGATGAAAACAAACACCCACGCCATTAATGAATCCCCCAAAGAGCAATCTCAATCTTTTCATTTCCTAAATTGCCCCTTCTTTTATGTTATCTCCTGTAGCTTTTGTCCCATTTCTCAGCTGGTCTACTAAAAGTAGGCAGTGTGTAGTTTTTTTTTTTTTTTTTTTTTTTTTTTCTTTTTTTTTTTTTCTTTTTTTACCAGTTTCACTTTTTCTTTTGAGTTAGAGTTGTGGTACCATTTTTTGGTACTCATGATTAGAGTTCACGATAAAATTGGCACTACATCCAAAATGTGGGCTTGGGTATGAATTGACCGACACAGGAGGGCCTTTGGGCCAAACTGGGTAAAAATGGTTTTAAGGTTTAAAATGTATAAATTGTACGTGTTTCTAAAGTAAGAACAAATGATGAGGGTAAAATCATGCAATAGTGCTGATGACAATAAATTAAGGGATGAAAATGCCATTCTGTGGAAAGGTGAAGGGGTATTCAGGGGTGAAGCAGAAAATGAGAGCGGGGGGGGGGGGGGGGGGGGGGGGGGGTAGGGTGTGGGAGGTGACAAACTGTAAGAAACTGGGCGGCAGCATGTGCGGGCAGACTTCACATTTCACGAGGGGTCTGTGGTGCGGTCTGTGGTGGGGTGGGAAGACTGCCCCGGTAAAAGAGAGAGAGAGAGAGAGAGAATAAAGACGCGGGATTGCGCAGAAAGTTCCTCACCTGTTGTACCGTTTTTGGATCCACAAAACTTAAATACTGATGAAACTCACAACCAACTTAAATACTGATCGGACTCAAAGAGGAGGTATAAAAACTTAAATACTGTTGAAACTCAATCAACTTTTTGTCTTTGTAGAAGCATACTATTTATTTTAAAAACTAATAAATTTAACTAGACATGTAAAATAATACGAGTTTACTTTGCTTTCCCAAAATATTTGTCTCATTGCCTGCATTAGAGTGAGAGAAACCAAGAGTAACATTTCAAACACTGTTGATTTAGAAAAGGGTGATGCTAGGTATACATCCCATAAGGGGTGTACATCCTACACCCCACCCCATCCTGGGATGGGTATTCACTCCACCCGTCACATTGAGTGACGGGTGGAATTCACCCCACCCCAGATGGGTATTCACTCCACCCGTCACATTGAGTGACGGGTGGAATTCACCCCACCCCAGAATGGGGTGAGGTGTATGATGTACATTTATAGGGTGTACACTTATATATACCCTTTAGAAATACTTATGGGGTGTACACTTATATATACCCTTTAGAAAAATGACACTTCAAACTGTTTTCTGCTGCAAAATGCCCGAAGCCTGTGGGCTCCAGTGAAGAAAAAGATAAATGTGAAATTGGCTTTTACCAGGCAGCTGAAAAATAGACTTCATGTGCTACTAAAGAGTAATGCTGTCTGTACATCCAAAAATATAATGATCTGATTTACACTATATATATATATATATATATATATATATATATATATATATATATATATATTTCTTTTTCTTTTGATGTGCAACATGGCTTTTCTTTCACTGAATGATGAAGTAAAGCATTCTAAATAAAGAAATAAAGAACTGGGTTTTGCCACTTTTTAACATGTGACAGGGATGCTTTGAGAGGAAAGTCATTGTCACAAGCCATGCATGCATGCATGCATGCTTGCTTCACAATGACAGTGATAAAAAAGTAAACTACAATCCAGATAAGGTGAAAACTCCTCTTGGTTATTTACAAGCAGAAGAAACCTTCAGACCACCCATTACCAAAATAAGGAAGATTCTTACCAAACTTTGGCAACATATTCATCTCAGAGGTTGGATGTGTGCTAAAAAGATGGGCCAAGCACCCACTTGTCCAGAGCAGCAGATGTGACAATTGTTTTATATATGGATATGAATGCTTTCCACACATAAATTTTGATTGCAGCACATTTAATTTTCTTTGTCCAATGAAGAAAAAGTATTTTAATATCCTATGGAAGAAGGAAGCACATGAAGCCCAGTTTTAACAGGAAAATGTAAATAGAGAACAACTGCAGGTATTCATTCATTCCTTTGTTGGGATTTTAACAAGATAAGCAGTGAAGTTCCAATTTTATATGGAGCCACTGCAATATATATAAAACACGAAAATTATCTGGTGGATCAGAAGGAACATCATGTAAAGAGTTGTTTAAACATAGATGTGGCAAATTATGATTAATTGCTCACTCACATGGGATGTATCACTGGAACATTTTCATAATAGCTGTGAATAAACAATTAGAACCTATATAACTTTCTCCGGCGAAAATGAACATAGAGCTATAATTCAGCTAAACCATAGATTTAAGAATGCCGAAGATTAACGAAAGAACCATATAAGGCGAAAGGATAAGCCACAAAACTTCTTGCAAACCCTCTGCAGCTTTAGCTATGACATCTGCTGAATGAAAGATCATACTGAAGTTTCAAAGCGAGCTAACGAAACAACAACGCTAGCTGTGCAAATGATAACTTGGATGATAACTACACATTGATGTTTGAATCCTAATACTACATTAGCCGGTAAGTAGATTACTACTACATTGGCCAAAAGCATATAGAATGCGGCGGCACTCAAATCATAGGAGGGTGAATTCGAAGGCAAGCACAAAGCATTTCAGCCTCTTCAATTCAATAGGCTTTTGATAGCATGTGAATGTAATGAGTGAAAGGAAAGAAGAATAGGTAATGAAGTATAACAAAGCAGAGAGAAGATACAAAAATGCAGAAACAGAAGATATCTTGTTTGCAGCTTCAGTAAAATTTCAAGACGAAGGGGTCAAATGTTTATCGCTAAGACTTCACCACCCTTCCAGGTTTATTGGTTTCGTACAATATTCAGAAGAACAAAATAGACAGGTTAACAGGCGATTTTCGTGAGAAAATTTTAAAGAAAGAAAACTGCCTAAAAAAATGCTGTAAAGAAGAAAGAGGAAGTATCACAAGCTCAGTACAGAGAAAAAGGAAAAGGAGAATACGAACAACATAAGTATGATATATTAATCTGTCTCTGAGAAACGAATTAGAGTTGTAACAAAAGTAAGATTAGAAAGTAAATATTATTGAAAGCGCTTTTCACCAGCAATCAGCAATCCGCCAGGATTAGAAACGCACATTTCATGAACCACCACGATCGACCACATTAATAGACGATTGCCAAGTCTAATTATCTCAGAGGCCATAGATGCATTTCCACACTATGAATCAGTGTCAAATATGACTGAAAGAATCAATCTACTTGTAAAACTCAACCCTTAAGAGGAGTTGAGGTAATCTATCCATGTCACCCAGCATTACGAAAATGAAAGAGTACCAATGTGTTCACCCTGTAAGATGCCGATGATAAACGTTTGTTGCATCTCCATGTGAATCTCACGGCCGTCGGGGATGAGAAGGATGGAAACACTCGACCACATGGTAACATGGTAATGTAAGATGCCGACCTGTCAGAAATCCTTGTCTTGCCTATCTCTTCTTTCCCTCCTAACCAGAGCACCACGAAGACAATCTCGCCATATCCAGAATAGTAGGAGTGTATTGTTTTGCGTGAGCAAGAACACATTGATTCTCAACATCCAAACAACAAGACACAACTTGTAATTTTCCCGGAAAGCAGAAGGATTTGGTCTCTGCTGCTTATAAAAAAGCTTACCATTTTCTGCCAATGCAGGATTCAAAATATGGTTTTTACGGATGGATGCGTCGTTCCCGATCATTTAATAGCACCACGAGAAGGGAATAAAACACTATTATATAAGATGAACGAAACTAAGAGGCTTACACTAATTTGCAATCCGAGCGAGATACTAACAACAGGAGAAGAAACAAGGATGGCATTTCTTGCAAACAAAACCCGAAAATCATTCTGAACGGCACAAAAATGACATTGGAAAAATAACAATAATGAGGATGAAATGAGGATTGGCTAAACATTACCGAGAATGCGAAGAAGTAAAATCTCCCAACAGGATAACAGAGGCAAAAGATCAAACAGCTGGCGCCACAGCAACGGCGGCGGCCGCGGCGGTGGTCTCAGTGGCAATCCCCTTGGTCTTATTATTCTGATCCTCCTCCTTTTCCTTCTCGTTGTTGAGCTCCTCCAGCTCGTTGAGCCAGAGGTCGGCGAACTCGCAGTTCTTGTAGGCGTCGAACCAGGGGCCGCCGGAGGTGTAGTGGATGGCGCGGGGGCGGGTGGAGGGGTCGAGGGGGTCGACGCGGTTGTGGCCGACGAGGAAGTTCCAGGCGAAGGGGATGTCGCCGATGTCGGCGTCGTCGAGCCACAGGAAGCGGTGGAGGAAGGCGCCGGTCTGGGTGCTGACGGCGTCGGGGGTGAGAGCGGCGGCGTTCTTGGGGTGGGCGCAGTTGTAGAGCACCATGGACGACCAGTTCTTGCGCGGGTACACGGTCTGGACGGCGCCGTCCATCTTGGTGGCCTCGGCGGGGGCGTAGTCGTGCTTGACGCACATCACGGCGAAGCGCGGGTCGGCGAGGGCGAGGAGCTCGGCGACGTCGCCGAGGTATAGGAAGTCGCAGTCGACGAACATAGCCCAGCCACGGAACCCTGCCAGGTACGGGGTGAGGAAGCGGGTGAAGGAGAACTCCGTGCTCTCCGTCGGCCCGCGCACGCGCCAGTACAGCCCCGCCGCGCGCAGATCCTCCTGCCGGATGGCCCTGATCGACAGCGCCACCGACGACCGCTTCACCAGCGACCGCCGGCACACCTCGAACGCCACGTCCTCGCGCGGGTCGTACCCGACGAAGATCCGGAACGGCTCCGGCGATCCCTCCCCTGCGGCGTCAGACATTTAGGGCTTCAAAGATTGATGACTCTGGACGGGACGGATTAGGGTTTCCAAGATGGAGGAGAAGGGGATTTGGGTGAGAGGGGAGGAGGAAATGTCGGTTGTATATGTAGTAGAGCTGTTTAGAGAGAGAGAGAGAGCGAAAGAGAGAGGACGAAGGAGAGGATGCTGCGGGTGTGAGATTTCGCGCCCCCTTGTTCTGTTGGATTATTTGCTGTTATTAGTATTGTTATCATCATTATTAATTAATTAATTAATTAATTAATAATAATTTAAACATAACAACCCGTAATTTTCGATATCTCCTGTGACAATTTAGCGTGACCATAGAAAAGAAAACGCTTCGACTTGGGTCCCAAGAGTCAGGACCAGTTCGCTCACACGTCACACGTCACACGTCGATTTTCTTACTTTATATGTAATTCGATATCTTTTACCCGCACATGTGAGAATCCGAATACGATCTTGACTATCGCTTTCACCATCTTTCATAGAATGTATCATCTCCGTGTTAACGAACGCCAACGCGCTTTAAATTTATTAATACGAATTTATAAAAAAATTTAAAATTTATATAAACCCCCAACTCTTTTGTTTTTTTTTTTTTTTTTCAATCTATATATGAATAGTCCATAAACTTTGATTCATTTTAACTATTGTCAACGCAAATAGTTATTTTATTTTGTATTTTTAATTCTTCTATGCTTATAAATATATATAATTAATTAGTTAACAAGATTTAAAATTCGGGGTACATTTACGAGGCTTCGTAGGAAAGCCCGTTATGCATGTGCCGCGCTCCACAGCTGTGTGACACATGGGACCCACCCTGTGTAGGGTCCACATGTCAGACACACATGCGTGATATATAACCGTTATACTGGAAACATTCGGTGTGAGGATCAGATCTCGTGCGATCCAACCAATATCACCCACATTAAGTGGTAGTAAAAAAATAATCACAATTATTATTATATTATTATTTGTTTGTTATTTTATATTAAAAATTTTAAACTATTTAATTAGCATTTAAAAACAGTAGCTACCGTAGTGTATATTACAAAAGTATAGTACTCGTATGGACATATGTCCGTATACGGTCAGAGAGAGAGAGGGGATTAGTGTTACAACAAAATTTGATTAATTGTAATAGTTTGAGATCTAAATGAACAGCTTGATATGACCAATCTAGTTTGATGACATTTCAATAATTTTATATGATATAAAAATAAAATTATGATTAAATTTATAAGAGATCATGAACACGAGTAATAATAATTAGACTTAAATATTTTGGGCTGATGATTTTGACCCAACTAGTTATTATTGTTAGTGGGTCGGATCGTTATATTTGATATCAGAGCCAATCACCAGCCGAATAAGTAAATGATAAGCTATGTCAGAATCTGAATGACAAGGTTCGCGAGACAAGTCCCACATCATTTAATGTGTTTAGATTGACGAGACATCAAGTCTAATCGAGATGAAATTTAACTGAATTTAAATATTTTTGGTCGATTGTTTAGACTCAACGAATTATTATTGTTAATGGGTGAATTCATTGCAAGTTTAGATTTAGATTCAAATCTTAATGAACCTAAATAAGCTTGATTCAGTTGCTACTCTCGTGCACGCGCCAAAGAGAGGAGATGAACTTAGGGGATTCTTTTTTTTGGTTAGTTTAAAAGTTTACTTTGGAAACTCGAGGTATTAATGGACACTTCAGCAATTTGGGCACCAAAAAATTCATATTAGATAAACTGGAGATAATTAGGTTCTATATTTGATTATAATACGAAGTACATTCCAATTCGATCATAATTAGTGCATCCTAAAATTGATATATATTGGCCCTTTCCACTGAGAATCAAGCATTCACTATACAAAATTGTGAAGGAAAACAAAAAAAAAAAAAAGAAAAAAAAAAGAGAAAAATCCCAGGGAGAATGAAGAAGCTCCTCCCCATAGTTGGAGTTCTCTTCGCGGCTTTGCTAATCACTGGTAAATCACATTTCATCTCTTCAGGGCACTCTAAATGTTCGTATAATTTGATGCTATGAGAGTAAGAGCTCGGTAAGATTCTACACACGTAGAATAATATGAAATCATAGAGCGGTATTATTCTTATCGAACTCATAAGAATGTGATTATATTATTCTTATATTAACGATGCAGGTTCAGAAGCGAGATCGATTGACGCCGGGGGTGATTGTTCCATGTACGTCTGCGACCCTCGAAATTGTCAGAACCTCTGCCAAAATGCCGTGCCGAACAGTACCGACGTGAAGGGTTATTGCCGCGACATTCCCCCGAAATGCCAATGCTTCTACAGCTGCTGAGAAGTTGATAGTTAGAGATGATTGCTTTTACGTATCTGAAAAACTCCGGTTGTGAATAAGAGGACTTAATTTGTAGTCGTTCATCAAGTACACAGCAGCAAAAGATTCTTCTTGGTACAGTAGTTTTACTAAGCGTATGTAATAATAGAATTGCGCTTCGAAGAACTCGCTGTAATACTTCTAAAATTTAAATTAGTAAATAGAACTATACATCTTAACTCGACTATAGTATTTTGAATGATAGTTAGATTCAAGAGGTTAAAAGAGTTGAGTATATTAAAATTAAAACAATTTTAGAATAAATATTTTTCTGAAAAGTTGAGACGCCGTACTGGCATGGGCACCATGGACATATATATATATATGTCCATATAGCGTCAGAGAGTACCAATATAATTCCAAATGATATGGCATGAACGATTATAATGTGCACCTGACATGAGTGGCTACAAGGACAGAGAGTACCAATATAATTTCAAATGATATGGCATGAACGATTATAATGTGCACCTGACATGAGTGGCTACAACGAAATTCGTTTAATTGTAATATAAATATTTAAAAATTTAGCTATTTACTCTAGACAAGTCGCATACCACATGCTTCTAATGAAACGTTCTATATACTCTTAAATAAGGTTAATATATATATATATATATATATATATATATATATATATATATATATATACATTAACACTTAATATAGACGCACTGCCTAGCCCACGTCATGCCAAAAGTTTTTTTTAGAAATATATCAGCTATTAATGGACACTTCCATAATGGACACTTCCATAATTTGGATACCAAAAGTATCATTAATTAGATGCGGGCTTTGGAGTATAACAATAGTTTTATATTAATTTTATATAGTACTAAAATATAATTTTAAATTTATTAAATAA
The DNA here is from genome assembly GCA_029204045.2 of Tillandsia leiboldiana. Classification (NCBI taxonomy): domain Eukaryota; kingdom Viridiplantae; phylum Streptophyta; class Magnoliopsida; order Poales; family Bromeliaceae; genus Tillandsia; species Tillandsia leiboldiana. The sequence goes on along the minus strand of CM055069.1, from coordinate 47,676,256 downwards.
TTTTTAAAGTATAATGATTGTTATATAATTTTAAGACTTCTATATTTGATTACTGTTTTATTTCCAATGAAAACTATATTTCAAGATCCTAAAATTGGAATTGCCCTTTTTAGTGCGAATCAAGCACTCATTATATATATATATATATATATATATATATGCGCTTTCCTTAGTAACATAGTCAAGCAAAAAAAATTTGTGAAGTTCACATGAAAGTAAAATAATATGTATGTGCTTTCCTAACAATTTGATACTCACAAGTTTAGAATTACTCATTATCTATTATCTTTTACTTTGATACAATGTAAAATAATATGTAAGAGCCGTTTATTTTCAGTTACTAGAGAACCTTCCAGTGGAATAAGATGGCATAGTAATAGTTGTTCATCCAGCGCAATAGCCAAAGATCCCCCTTTTGTTTAGACGTTGTTTCCATTTGGGTATGTTTATTGGCCAATTTATTTTAAATTTATTTGATTTGTGGCTTTTATTTGGCTAAGTGGATCACCAAATTATTGGCCTTTAAAAACCCAATAAATGACACGGCACCCACCCAAATAAATGTCATTTTATGGCTCAACTCCGCTAATCCAAAAATGTGAAGTCTCCAAGTCCAGGATCATATAAAATCTAGTTTAATGCTGGAGAAAGAAACAAATTATTAGCCGAACATTTTACTGCGATGTTTCGAGAACTAAATTTTTATTTCATCTAAAGGTATTAACAGAAACAGAAATCTACATGACTGTGTAGCCAGGGCCGCCGCCGCCTTCGGGCACGGTCCATTCAATGTTTTGTTTGGGATCTTTAATATCACAAGCCTGCAACATCAGCAGATCAACAGGATCAGGGTACAAATCAAATAGATAAGGAGAAAAGGCTTAATCTTCATCTTAGAAGGTGATCTATGAGCCTAGTCATGTCCATTACCTTGCAATGAAGGCAATTTTGAGCATTTATTTGGAGCTTTAGATCACCTTTCTCATCTGGGACATACCTGGGAGAAAATATACAAAAAGAGAGTTAGTAATTTATAGCTGCAATAAGGATCAATTCTTTTAAGTTTTCTCTGCCATTGGGTCTAGTTAATAACTCCAAGCTGAAACTTTGAGAACAGGTTGTGGACATAAATATAACTATCACGTACGATACGATGTAAAATCTCTTACTCATATACTCGAGCTGGGCAATAGCGAGACTCGGGCCCAGCATATAACGGCAGATTTACCCTTCCAGGAATTGTAGGATCTCTCAAGCGGAGATGAGGAGGCTGATCATGTTCATGATTTGTGCTACTCCTGTTAATGGGGAAAGAAGTTCACATGAAAGTAAATAGAAGCATAGGGATGAATGGATAGAATAAAGTTAGATGATGTGAATCCTTCTTTATCTCTTTACATGTATGCATTAATCAATGCATACGAGTAAAGATATGAAGAAGAATTGATAAATGGGATAACCCAGCCTTTAATATACTGAACCTGTACAGTGAAGTCGGCACATCGAATGATATATGTCCATCCGGCTTCAGGTATTGGATAGGAGTGTGCAGGTTAGCGATCTGCAAATGCGCGAAAGTTAATCCGGTCAGTTTCCACAAGCAACCTATAGAAAGAAAAACCTATGCTTCTATATGCTCTGATCAAAACACCTACAGTATTTCTTATCAAATTTTTATAGCTTAAACAGCAGTTCATACTCACATTTGTAGCTTGGTGGTCTAGTTTCCCATGCTTAAGAGTTAAAGGTAGCCTTCCTTTGAATATATAGCTAACAACCATAAGATCAAAGTCAGCTAATCAAACAGAGGAAAATCATAAAAACGCTGCTAAGTTAGATCAATACGAAGACGGATTTTACTGTTCCAGTGCAGAGAAGGCCAAGCCAGGTACAAGTCCATACTCGAATGCCTGGAATTAAAGAAAATTTAGATATGCCAAGAATTTGCTCACGCTTACCTTAGAACCACTAGCCCTACACTCCCACATGAAATTACTAAACAAGAGATGTTAAATGGGGTTAAACGTTAAAGAATCACTAACAGGCCGATAATTCCGAACTTTATAGAGTTCATCCCAAACCCAGGATTTTCTAAGATTCTCCAAATATATATCCATATTTGCTCCTTCAACAAGAGTCTTAAAAGCTGCTTCTGCTGCAAGCATACCTAAAGGAAATAGAAATCGTATTACAAGAAAAGCATCTGGTATAATCACATATTCACACATGACAAATGCAGATAATTTTGTCCAGCATGAATTGAACTTTGAAGGATAGCGTAAGATTAATTGATAGGAATGGATAAGGTATAAATGCACACTAGAAGATTAGAAAATTGAGAAAGGAAAATACCTGATTTCATGGCAGTATGTGTCCCCTTTATTTTAGGCACATTTATAAACCCTGCAGAGCATCCAATAATTGCTCCCCCTGGAAAAACCGGATATGGTATTGACTGAAATTTGACAACAATGTTATTCCTGTCTTATGAATTTTTCATCTGAAAAGAGAAATTAGAAAACATAATTGAGGCCACTACATTAAGTTCTTGTCAGCCTAGATTTTAATGAGAAACAAAGTAGACACGTCTGCCCAGATCCATTCTTGTGACAATTGGATATTTATATCATGTGATATATATTATTCACAGACATTGCTGTAGCTTTCGACAATTAGTGAAAAAATTAAATGAGAACAACACAAACTTAAAGGCAAGAAATGCTTAAACAAGACAAATGTTTCATTATGCTCTGTCCTGCCATTCATGACAGCAGAGGCATGAAAACTTGTTGGCAACGGCATGTTCAATCTAGAAGCAAACAATGAACTGTTTGTTGATAGTTGAATCTATTAACTCTTATCATTTAGTTACTAAAATAGATAGATATACCTGGAAACCACCTTCATTCAAAGTGCGAGCACCATACTGGAGAACAGTTCCACCTTCCAAAAGCTGTCTGATAGCTGGGTGGTGTTTGAATTTCTGAAGAGTATATATAAAGAATCAAGAGAAAAATATTCTCACTTCTAGTTCACAAAACTGACAGTTTGACACTAATATATGAAGAATATTGCATAGTAATAAAAAAAGGAAAGGCGCACTTTGAATAATCAAGTTTTAAGAAACTTTCAACAGGAGCAAAATGTTGGAATAATTATATATTTTCTAACACAAGCATTATTTAAAAAACAACTATATCAATCAGACAGTCTGACCTGGAATTCATCATAAGGACTTAAGTAAGGGTTCCGGTAATTCAATGCAACCACGAATCCAATGGACACCTGAAATATCACCATAGAGTTTATAGTTTTATGATAGGAGTCACACAAATGAACATAATATTAAGAACTCCAGATTTTCTCCACGAATATACTCGAACTCTTTTTCTTTTTTTTTTTAATGAGTTTGCATAAATGGAGTCAATGTACAGCTGTACCATATTTACCTGGTTATCATCCATGTGATATACAAAAGATCCTCCATATGTATTTAAATCCAAGGGCCATCCTATTGTATGCAGTACAGAGCCTGGCTTGTGCTTCCCTTCTTCAATTTCCCATACCTGGATAAACAACATTATACCAGAAATCAATAATCCGGACCTAACAAGGGATAACCAGCAACAAATACATCTTCATAGGGAGTCATTCTTGTCATAAGGTTAGAAACAACAGAACATTGATCTACCTCTTTGATGCCTAGAGCATATGTCTGGTGTTGTCCTTGTCCTTTTTCTCGCAGTTCGTGATTTTTTATGATTTTCTAACAACCAAAAAAAAAAAGAAAAAAAAAAATTAGTTAATTGGGAAAATATACTGTCCCATTGCAAAGAATGAAAAAGAACAAATTATATAATCAATGCGTATCAACAGTTAGAAAGACTTCATAAGCAGACCTCTGACAATGAACCGCGACATCCTTCTGCAAGGAGTGTAATATGTCCTGCATTATGATTTTCTTGTTAACTGACAGTGAAAATAAAACTAACAACACAATTACAAAGAAAAAAAATTTGTAGTATCGGGCAATAACAGATAAAGACTAGAGATAGAAAGAAATTAGAGAAGTGTAATCCATTAAAAGGAATGATGTAGAAAGAAAAAGGAATTTCTAGAGCAAATACCTCTAAGTTCCACGCCACGTTGGAAAGTTTCCCTTTTCGAGCCATCTTTAGCAATACCTACATCATTAGTTGCAACCCCAACAACCATTTGATTTTCATCATATAGGATCTGTTAGATCAAATTTAGGAGATAAAATTAACTCTTCTTCATTTTGAATAATTCCAAAGAAAACTATCCACTACCTCACTAGCAGCAAAACCTGGATAGATTTCTACGCCCAGTTCTTCAGCTTTTGTTGCCATCCATTGTACCAATTGGCTCAAGCTGAAAGAGGAAGTTATATGAAAATGGTGAATTTATTACCACAGTAAAACAGGTAGGAAAATATATTGAAAAATAGCTATTAATGACAATGAAGATTTAGAGTGAAAAGCAACAATATAAGCAACATCAGAAAGTCGTTTGGCATGAGCATCAGAAATGATCAAGATCAATCTTTTAGGCTACCTGTAATATACTCTTTGACTTTTCGTACATCAATGGGGAATTTCCCCCATTTAAAGGAAAAATAAAAAAATCTTAGGCTATTTATAAGTCACCACTGCCATGCACTGCAGATGGCCAGGCAAAAATCCTCAAAATGATTTGCAGCATCGATAAGAAATACCTGCTTACCTTATCACATAGTTCCCCTTATTATCGAAGGGCGATGGAAGTGCCAAAGCTCTATTCTTTGTTAGCAGCCAAAACTTGTCAGAGGATACAGGAACTTTAATTGGGGCCTAAAGAACATTAAAAATATCAATATAAAGCAGCAACTTTTGCACCTTTCAAACTTGCCAAATCACAAAATTCTGTAGTGTAGCTAACAAACATGCGCCTAAATATCTGACACCGAAGGAAAATTGAAGACTACAGGCTATATAGATTTGCATGCACAAGTATATCTCTATCTTTGATATAGGGAAACATCAATAATATAGGGCAAATATAACATACTCCCTCTTGCCGCCAATCTGGGATCAATTCATCCAGCGAGCGAGGCTCGAAGACATTCCCGGACAAGATATGTGCACCTGTAAAAGAATGCGAGTCCTACGATGAGAACACATGAAATCCCTCATATATAAGTTTCAGATAGTTCAATTAAAAGCCAATTAAATAGTGTTACTGCACAACAATAAACAATTATATCAAATTAGATCAATAGTAAGAGTTCGTGCATTACATACTCTGGCACTACAACTCAATACTCATCTGATGTTTTCTATGCTAGTAATAAGTGAAGTATATATCTCCATTGCAAAACTCAAGCTTACATCGCCCAACTAAGAACACAACAACAAAAATGATAGATTTAAAGCAAAGAAATAAGATTAGATCATAAATTTACCAACTTCTGAGCCCTTTTCGAGTACGCAAACGGATAAATCGGTGTTCTTCTCCCGACACATCTGCTTCAACCGGATCGCCGCCGATAACCCCGCGGGCCCCGCGCCGACGATCACCACGTCGTAGCTCAGAGCATCTCGGCCAATCGATTCGCCGCTGAAACACCTCGATCGCCCGATCGAACTCCTCGGCGGAGAACAACTAGGGTTTTGTAGCCATGAATGGGGCCTAGCGGCGAGTGGGATTCTGCGTAGGTGTTTACGGAGATGGTTCGAATTGGAGGAGGAGATCGCGGAGAGGAATCTAAACATGGGGGTTGAACTGGATCGAGAGGGTATGGAATCGATTGAGGAGACGAGGTTTGAAATGGTTTCTAATGGCGTATTCTACTGCTATGGGAAAGGTGAACGAAAACGATGAACACGACGAGATAACGTAGTGAAGTTATTGTAGTTTGAGAGTGTGAGGAGAGAGAGTGTGGAGGGATCGTGGAGCTCTGTAACTAGGCTTTTGATTTTTTCTCATTAGGCCTATAACGAATTTGGCCCACTGGGCTTTTTATATGCTTATGGGCCTTGTTGGGCAATATTGGGCTACTTTGGGCTTATTATTACCTTTTCTCAAAAGGAAGGTAACATAAATCAAAAGTGTACGTGTATAAGGCTTCGTTTGGAATTACGGAAATATCGCGTCACGTGCGGTGCCAAAGTATGACAAATATATATATATATATATATATATATATATATATATATATATATATATATATATATATATATATTTGTTTTTGCATATAATATCGCGTTTCGCATATTGCGTTGAATCGATTCCTAAAAATATAGAAATATATTTCTATATGTTTTTACCCTAACTTCATTGTATCTAATA